>JALIZH010024203.1:0-22351 GCA_030522465.1 Rhipicephalus appendiculatus
CCTTGCAACCTCTTTGCCGTTTCCTACGTCGAATACAGGCTGGCGTCCCAGGGTTTTAAAGCTGGGGCGTGTGATAATCTTTAGTATCTGGATGCTTGCAATAATGCCTTTTTCCGTTTACTTTCGTAGCGAAATGACGTCACGTATGGCCGTGACGCGACCACCTAATCCTGTGGACACAGTAGAGGAACTGGAAACTGCACTCGATAAAAGAGAAATTGTTCCGTGCCTGCTAAACGGTGGTTTATTTAACAGCCCTCGTCATTTGACGATTGCTCTCAGCAAAAGCGGAGTGCATAAAAAACTGCGAGACGCCATATACAAATACAAGGGAAAGGATCGCCGACTGTTCGAATCCGTGAACGGCTGCTTAGAGTGCGCAAGTCATCCAGGTTTTGGATGCTTTCTACTAGAATTAGAAGCGTGCGAGCTAAATCTGAAGTTTGACTACGTGCGGTCAAGTGAACCGCTTAACACAGTGTTCATAACCACTCCTGTTCGAAAGAGCTTTCGACTGGCCTGGGCCTACGATAGACTTTTGCAAAGACTAGCTGAAACAGGCCTTCGATCTTTCCGCAATTCGAAATGCGAAGGTCACGTGTCTGCTCCCTTGCACCTGAATGACGATGGCTCTGAACAGGAAACTTTACGAATGTCAAAAATATCGGACTTCTTTCTTTTTTTTCTTCTCTTGTCTTGCATTCTCATTTATAGCGTTCTGCGTAGAGCTGTTGCTAGGCTGTGGGTGTTAGTTCTGAGTCGGTCGCGTTAAAATTAAAAGAAAAAGGCTTTTTGCTTAACAGTGTGCGCAATTCGAGAGGTCACAGAATTGTTCTGAAACTTCAGAATAAATAAACCGGCATGATATTGGGCCCTTATTTTTATCTGGAATGTGGGCCAACGCAATAGCCTTAGTCCAACCGTATAAAACTTTCGGCATCTAGGTATTACTGTCCCTACGTTAGTCTTCACATTCACCTCCAACCAGTTATGGAGCACACTCTTCCTAGCCTTCGTATACGTCTATAATATTTCCACTCTACAAACCATGAAGTTCTCACTGTCTTTATGGCTCTAATTGGTCAATATATATATATATATATATATATATATATATATGTATATATATATATATATGTGTGTGTGTGTGTGTGTGTGTGTGTGTGTGTGCTTAAATTTCTGGTGAAGGTGACGAACGGAGTGAGACTTACCACGATCAACTCTACACATCCACACATCGTGACAATGTGCTTTGTTATTACTGTGTGTCACTAGAGTGGATGCGTCTGGTGCTCTATGGGATCTATCGGACGTACTGTGATTGGAATCAACGTATGAACTTGTATCAGCATCCCGGCGCAATACGACGTGTAGGTGACACGACATGAGAACATTTGGCACCTATATATGGCGTTACCCGGTGCCTCCTTATTTATTCAAGTGATCTGCGATTCATTTGTGAATGACGACATCTGCAAGACAGATCTCTGGAGAATGAAGACGAGCTTACGTCAAATTAGAGTGTGTGAATCTCACAATCCAGCCACCTGTGTCCGGTGCTCTCTCCCGATGTACCCGGTGAGTATCGCATTCGAAGAGACAGTTAGTGGTGTCATTTTGGGTGGATTGATGCTTGAGTGGTGCCCAAAGGTTTCGATCGGTGCTGAAACTAACATTTTGTTTGTCATCATTTCAAAAGCAAAATCTAAATGGCTGGACAAATTCATTTCTCATTTTGGAGAAATTTGCCGGAAGGTCAGCGGCTGCAAAGTTAAAGGAGGGAAAGATGACTTAGCGGTGCTTTTTTGTCTGGGCAAGTTGGTGCGACATTCGCGAAATAAATCAGCACGAAAGACGTGACGAAAGACGCAGTACAACAGGAGCAGTGCTGAGAAAGAGTTCGGAGAGGAAGAATTCGTATGTTTGGGCTTCGAAATATGCGAGACGGAAACACAACATGATTTATTGTCATCCATGTCTAATGTTCATTTCCTAGCATGGTGCGTGTGTCTTGGCCGCTCGTTCGGCATTTTCTACGGGTTTTTCAGTCATGCTTCTTTTCTGGCGTAAAACATGTACAATGCTTTGTGGTATCTTTTGCCGAAACAGTCGGAATATCCCGATACAGCACTACGTAATGTTTTCTCGCATGTAAGTGAAGCATAAGGCGAACTTCGAGCAACGGGAAATTCATGCGTGTTGAATGCTTTAGCATTTCATCCAATAACTATTGTACCAATGATGAATATGCAACGGCTCAGCCGGGCAGCCCGAAAATACACGGACAATGAAGCTCCGTGCACGGGACGAGCATTCACTTTCAGCTTTATTTGGGGACACCTAAAGCAAGTCTGTGTAAATACACATCGGCTCAACACGTGCGAACATTACATCCCTTTCATGAGGCCCCTATCAGTGACGCATCTCCAGTGAACAGCCATTTTTTGCACCAACACGCTCATGTGTGGCCATGTGAAAACACTGTCAATGCGGTGGATGGAAAGAGATGAAAGAAGAATAACAACAGCCTCAACGACTTCCCTTTGCGGTTGTGTGATCTTGAATATGCAGTTGTTTGATCTCGACAGGAAGACTGTGCCTTTTAACTTCAGCGTCCGTCAGAAACGCCTACAACGAATTCTAGGCGCCCTCCGGTACATAGCGTACCGGAAGGCGCCTTGTACCGCTCGTCCTGTGTAACGCTCTTCCCTTGTCCGTGTCTTTTCGCGCTGCCTCGCCAAGTGATCTAGAATGCACAAAATTGTTATTACAATATGCATATGCACTGTGAAAAAGTATGCTGGCATGCACTGCCTGAAGCTAGAGAGAGAGAGAGAGAGTGAGAATTTATTAGAAGGCAGAGAGGTCGGCCTGAGCTTATGCGCTCTAGCCTGCTACTCTACACCGGGGATAAGGGAAGGGGAAAAAGAGGGATGGAGGGTGATGATGGGGGACAGGAAGAGGTGGTGCGTATGTACAGTAGCCACTTAGCACAGTACCCTACAGCTTGGTATCCAGTCCAGTGCTTTTGAGAAAATCGAGAACCGCCCTTGTAGCAGTTTTTGACATTGTTTGGTCACACATTGCTGACAAAATGCGATTTTCACTGTGTGGTGTTAGTCCGATGCCTGCCAGCGTTGAAGTTAGCATCTTCCTTTGCGTCACGTATAATGAACAGTCACAAAATATATGGGCTAAAGTTTCGTGCACTTGGCAGCGTTCACAGTTCGGGCTGTCCGCACGGCCGATTAGGTGTGCGTAGCGTCGAGTGAAGGCAACGCCTAGGCGAATTCGGTGCAGCACACTAGCATGTCTTCGGCTGATTTTAGCCGGAATGCGAAACGTCATATCGGGGTCTGTTTCCCGCAGACGCTTGCTCCGATGATCTGGTTGAGACCAGTAAGTGGCCGAGCATTCGCGCATGAGCGATCTCAACAATGTGTTGACGTCACTTCGCGAATACGGTATCTTGACGTGCATAGGGGGTGTTGGATACTGCCGCTCTTGCTTCACAATCAGCTAGCTCGTTGCCAACCAAGCCACAGTGTCCAGGAACCCATTGGAATGTAATCACGTGACCACCTCTGTGTGTAATATCGAATGCTTGGACGATTCCTAAAGCTAATGCATAATATTGGCCTCTTCTTGAGCAAGAATTGATGGCTTGAAGCGCTGATTTTGCATCAGACAGTATCGCCCATTTACGTGGTGTTTGGCCGTTCACAAATTGTACAGCTTCCTGGATAGCAACAAGTTCCGCGGCTGTCGAAGATGACCTGTGATCTAATTTGTACTGCCGGGAAATACCGAGTTCAGGGATCACGAAGGCCGCAGTTGAGGCGGACGAAGTTACGGATCCATCGGTGTAGATGTGCACAGCGTCGCTGTATCGGTCAGCCAAATGTGCCAAGGTGAGTTGCTTGAGGGCAACATAAGGAACACGCAACTTAGTCGAGATCCCACGTATGTGAAGGCACACCAGTGGTTTAGTCAGTGTCCATGGAGGCACTCCGGAGTTTACGGCAGTTGCAAAGTCTAAAGGGATCATATGTCTATGCGTATCGAGGCATCGTGAATAGCTGCAGCCTGGTCGGTCCGTTTGTAGCGTGGACAACGGGTGGTGTGCATGTCGGGTCAGCAGTCGAAGGTGCACCCGAAGAGGCTCACAGGACGTGTATACCTGTATAGGGTAGGTGGGGAATCCTCTATAGTGCCAGAGGTTCAAGTGCACCGTGGCAGGCCTAGGCATGTTCTCAGTGCTCGGACCTGAAGGCTCTCCAAAGTACGAAGGCACGTTGCACGCATGCTGGAAAGAACAGGTGCGCTGTACCGTATATAGCCCACAAATAATGCCTCGTACAACTGCAGAAGACTTTTCTCTGAAGGGCCCCATCTCAGTCCTGCTATAACACGAAGCACATATACAAAAGTAACTAGTTTTTTCCGTAGCCCAGTCACATGCTTCGACCAAGATAGATTGCGGTGAATGACGATCCCTAAATAGCGGTAGTGCGTGACGGCAGGAATCACTGCTCCATCAGCGAAGATTGGGTACCGCGCCATTGATTTCTTCGTAAACGCTAGTGCAGCACATTTTGCTATTGAAAGTTGAAGGCCCTGACGACGCCAGTACTTTGATGTTACTGATGTGCCTTGTTGTAGCCTTGCACACAGTTGTGGTCGCGTTGCTCCAGATGCCCATATGCATATGTCGTCCGCGTACGCACTGATTTTGACAACGTCGGGGAGCTCAGCTTCAAGGCCCCTGAGTGTTATGTTGAAAAGTATATTGTCGCCTTACCAGATTTTATGAATGGCTTCCGCAGGGGTCGATCATCTATAGACGGTGTTGTAGACCTAGTTTCTTCTGTAGAAAAGGAACGACAACGTCGGAAATTAGTAGGCGCAGTTTTCTTGGATATAAAAGGCGCCTAAAATAGCGTCCTTCATGAGGCCATTCTTGATGCGCTTGAGGACATCGGAGTAGGTGGCCGACTCCACGGATGGATAGTGAGCTACCTTAGCGGACGTACCATTTTTATGTCGACATCTGACGGCGACACGGGCAGGCACCTCGTAAGTCGTGGAGTTCCGCAAGGCGCCGTCCTCAGCCCCGCACTTTTCAACAAGCTAGAGTGATTCTCAAACAAGCAACCAGAAAGTCGGCAACTTTTCAGCAAACAAAAATAAAACTGAAACAAAGACAAAAGGAGCACTTCAAATATGTGGAAAATGACAGGTGCCTGACCTGGTATTTATCATTCTTTCTTTCTTTCTTTCCTTCTTTCTTTCTTTCATTCGTGCCTTCTTGCTTGCTTGTTTTTCTTTATTTCCATCGCACTCAGCTATGTTCCCCACTAACTTCTTCCTTCCTCTCCACCGGAAATTGGACCTTTACCCATGTCGTAAGCAGGCATCAGTTACCGTGCGGCGGGTCTCTATCTCACGGACTGTTGCGGTGAACGTTGGCACGACCTATTCGCAGAACGCGATAACGCACTCTGCCAGTGTGATATGCGAGGCCAATCTTTCAGAACTCGTAATCAATAAAGCGGTGTCAGGAAGGTAAATAAATGTAGGTGTAATCTTTGCTGTAGAGCTAAGATAAACGGGGTAGCCGATGACCACTATAGTGTTCACATAATTGGAAAGAAGAAGAGGACATATGAATGCTTACCTTTGCGACCCTAAGTGGGCAGACCTAGCCAATCGAAGTACCACCACGACCGGAGATGATTTTTGTGGGATGTATCCTATGGCAATGTGGGTTAAGTTGAGGAAAGTTGGTTCACTCATTATATAGAGATAGCTTGTTTCAGCTACAGGATGTCTCGAATCTTAGGCTTCCGCTAGTTGAAATCCCACGTTTTCTATGGAGGCAAGCTCCAGGCATCTTACCAAACATGAAGCGTTCATCTGGAATATAGCTTATTTGGAGTTGAGACTCCAAACGAAAACAAGCTTCTCAATTGAAGGAATGCGTCCTGAAATGCCTGGGGACCAAAGGGAGGGCTGACTACGCACTCCCTTTCGTCCCCGGCATTCGAGGGGGTACCGCTGTTGGGAAGCAAGATCACTGGTCCTCGTCTGCAATTTATGTCGAATATTTGCATTCCATAACCATGCATACTGGACGATGACAGGACAGCTCGTCTCGGGTGAAGATATGTGGTTGACCTGGCATCGGCCTTAGATGATCAGGGGGATGGCCTATTCCCAGCCCCTCTATGGCCTGCAGGCAACGGCTATAATGAAGACCTGAAGATCCAATCTTACATACGCCGCTATACAAGTCAATATTGATGTGCGGCCAGTCGATCCAACTGCAGGCTACGCGGCCACCGAGCCACACTTGATCACGCAGTTTCTCAACGTCGCCAGGGCGTAGCACCAATGGATTAGATGATATACCCCCTGCTGGGGCTTTGGTGGGCGGTGCTGCACAGCGCTGACCGAGGGTTATCAAGCCGTGCACTCAGGTGGGCCGAGGAAGTCTCCCCGTGAGAAAAGCTGACGACTATCTTCTGCGTGGAACACTTTTTTGGAGTACTTTTTGCTCCTGAAACTGCTTCAAAAAGTTCTGGTTGGAGCACTTTTTGCTCTTACGTGGAGCACTTTTTGCTGTTTCACTGTAAAGGCTTGTATTTTTGGGATTCTGGGCATTAAAAATCACGATATCATATTGAAGCACGCTGTTGTTGGACACTCAACATTAACTGTGACTATATTAGGTCATTTAGCGTGCGCATAAACGTATGCGCACGTGTGCCTTTGCACTTTGAATCTGGGTACGTATCTCCGAGGAACATAGCCACGTCTTCTTGTTTAGCAATGCGCCACCTTACGTGCTGGGCTGTCACCGCGGGTGACTAAGTTCATTCTCGTTCTTGCTTCTTCTTGTATGATTATGCTTCCGTCATATCTTCAATGTTATTAATTTTCTGGGTGTTTATTGCATTTTATACAATGTTTCTTGCGTGCATAACTGTGCATACGCCATCTCAAGCAAATGTTTATTGTTGATGTGCTTGCGCCTGCATCTTTCTGTCCGATCCATTTACTACTATACCTCGCGACAACTTTCTGTGGCAGCACAGCCAAAGCTACGAAGCCGAATCACGCACTTTTTTACTACGCGTCTGCATGTAGTCCGCGAACGCTAACTTTTATATACTACCTAGCATAAAAGGAAACATAAAAACAAAAGATGTACTTATTATGCTCAAGATCGTTCACATTGTTATCAAGAAAGCTTATTCCGTGTGGGAGTTTCGTTTCTTGCTGTTTCTAGTTTTCTGGTTTCATGGCGTCATTTCCCCTTTTTCCTGCCCCAGTAAACAACGATGGCGTCGTTCAGTTGCAGCAAGTTCACATCGGGGCTTGTGAGCGAGGATGAGTGCGCGTTCGCTAGGTGATCTGTATTTATCGAGCAGGAGGAAAAAGAAGACAGCTGTGCGTCGTCAAATATTTTGTTCCCCGCACATGCTATCACGGAGAAAGAAGTTGTGTGTGTGATACCGTCAGCGCAAGTGGGTCTCTCATCGCGATAGCCACCTTGAAAGTGACACCGGCGACCTGTTAGTCTTCAGCAAGACCAGCTGCTTGAAAGCAAAATTGCGATTCGAAACTGTACGTAAAAACAATGACCCTTTTCATAAATTGCGTTCCACACGTGGTCGGTACTTCGGTTGCCTGATATTGCTGATACAATAACGCTACAGATCGCGCACTTTAACACCGTACCCGTCGGCGACTACGGCGGGAGCGTTTCTTGGCGCTTTGCGATGACAGCGATTTTGGAGGACAAAATCACCAGTGAAAAGCTTCGCCTGGGCAACAGGCGCGTTCATGTCTATTATGCGGCTAACGGCCAAAACAGCGTTCTTGACCGAGTAAGGAGTGCGTTTCACCCGCTTGGATTTACCACGGCCGTGGATTTACGAACGTGAGACGCGCCCCCTGTGACCAGTCGTGGCCAAGATCTCTGCGACCCATCGATGTCTTCGCGTCCGCGAACAAATTAACGTGAGCGTCTTCATAAAGTTGTGCGTCTTCAAAAGAAGGAAAACGACAATACCGACCCTGTGTTCACCGAAATTTAAAACATGGTTTCTTGCCATTGCGTTGAATTTCCTAACACGCACAGTTCTTGCTCGACCGTGCGCCTTCCCCCCCCCCCTTTTTTTTTTCAAAAATAAACCTGACCGCATCAATAAAGCTGCTTCCTGTGTTACTTAGCAATAAACAATATTTTATTGCTTTGAAAAAAAAATGCAATCAAGCAAATGCAAGCATTACTGTATGGTGCTCACTTTACACGCGGCCTGAACCGCTGGCAGATTAGCTATGCTCGAATTCGCAGAAGAACACAGCAATGATTCCACATATGTTTCCTTCACCGCTGCGTTCATAAGTATCGCAAGGCTTGTCATAGCTTTCAATTAAAGCTACGTATAACCTATCCTTTATTACAATATTTCAAAAAATAACATCATAAACCTTGGATGTCCGTGCGAAAACGTACATGTTAGATGCGCTTGCGAAACCGAAACCGAACTTGCCCGCAAACGGACTACTTGGCGTAGTAACACATGTGCAGAAGCTCCGCCCACGTAGCTTTGGCTGTGCTGCCACAGAAAGTTGTCGCGAGGTATAGTCTTTCCGTTTATCGAAAGTGATATCGAGTATTACTATCCGCTGAAGCCCTACACTTTGTTCAGCTAACAGTGTTCTCTAAGCCGGATGCACCGAGTATAGCGCATGTGTGCATTGGTAGCTTGTTTTCTTGTGTGTTTACTTTTATGTCTAGGCGCGCTGCATGAGCTCATTATGTGATCATAAGCTGCTAAAGGAAAGTTGTACGCGCGTGTTGCCTATTGCTCATGCGTGCAGTGGTAGTTCCTGTTCTTCTGTGTTTACTGTTATGTCTTAAGCATTTGATGAGCAGAGAGTCTGATCGGAAGTAGCCGGAGGCACGTTGTACGCAGGTGCTGCCTATTCTTCATGTGGACAGTGGTAGTTTGTTTTCTTGGCTGTATGCTATTTATGCCTCACAGGTTCTATGAGCGTAAAGTGTGAACATAAGTACCTCGAGCCATGTTGCAAGCACGTGTTGCCCGAAATGTATTTTGTTGGCCCCTATAGGGAATAAACAGTTCCTAGACAATGTTTGGTCGATGTTTATTCTAATGCATATCTCGGCTGCCACCATAATTACAGATATGTGGTTTGTTGTGTTTTCTTTTGACATGTACAATAAGGATGGCAATGACAGCCATATATGCCTTAGCCCTGAGGCATGCCAACTTCTGATGGAGTCACACTTTACAAAGTTGCTAACTAGCTTAGGATATTGCTTCTCAATGTATTAGCAAACAAGTCTCAGTTCTCGTTGCATGCTTTTAAGACATGTGCTTCAGCGTTAACTTTTTTTAACCCGCAAGTGCTTGATGCCGGGGTACACCGGGTTTCAAGCCGGTGTCTACGACTGCAGGTGCTGGGCGCTCAACGCACTACGCTACAGACACACGTGCACGCGGCTTCACAAACGCCCCTTATGTCTCTCATACCTTCTCTCTCTCGCAGTGCTATTGGTTGGCGGAGAGGTGTTGCCGTCTGGGAGCGCTGAAGTGAATGACGACACTAAACAGCGCCGACAGGAAGCGCTTCGGTAGTCCGAGTGTAGTGCGCGCTTTGGTGCAATATTGTAGAATATTCTAGGCTCGGTGCAATGTGGCGTACATGGTGATTCGATTGGGCGCTAACGCATTTACGTGCTTTGCGATTCACGTCGTGTTAGTGCGTGATGCCTCGCGTCAAGTAGGGCAGTTTCCAGATTTACCAACAATCTTTTTTTCGCCATCTACTGCTTAGAGTGTGATTTCATCGACTAATAGGACTGGTGCAACAAGTGTCGCAGAAACGCAAAGAGGTCGACCGGTAACTATTGCGCAAGTGAATACTATGGGCCCGCGAGCGACATGCCAAAGAGAAGCGGAATGCCTTGACGCGTTCCTGATTAAGCTATGAACTCGGACAATAGGCGTGCGCAGGGTTCCCCTTCAGGGGGGGGGGGGGGCGAAGGCTCGTCGCAGCGCTCCCCCTTCCCTATTAAAGGGACCCTTAAACGGTTATTTGAAGCTTTGTCAGCGTTTAGGCTAGTGCATCATCGAACCATTGGCACCACAAATTTAGCGACACGCCTTGTACCAAGGCGGCTACGGACAATTATATCATACCCTCCTTCTCACCGCTGCCTTGCCTCCTCAACTCATGAGACACGCTGGCATCGCTGGCGATCGCAGAGCTCACGTGAGCACACTCGACGATTTGAGCTTCGCCCAGTGATGACCTCCGAGACTGCGCGCCGACAGGTTGCGTGCAATCTCGGAGACCATAGCCCAGTGCGCCCGGCAGCACGCACGCCGTCTGGCAACAGAGACATCGCGGAGTGGTTGATATCTGCTCCAACAGGTGCCGCCACCCTACCAGCCAATTTTTCGTGCGCGCACACCGCAGCCCCAATGACGTCGCCAGCAGCCCCAATGACGTCGTGCGGACACTGCATGTCGTACTCGCAAGGGGTGGTTGAAAACGCGTTGGGCTGAGCCGCAGTGATCTGCAGCGATATGCGGCTTTATAGCGTTGTAATAAATTACACAGTGTAATCAGAGAGCTTAAATTAGTCTGTAAATGAGCCTTAGGACTTGGTCTACTGGCCCAATGTGTTTGTACAAAATCGTCAAAACCATTTCAGGGTTCTCTTTAAAGGAGTACTGACACGAATTTTAAGAATTTTCGGATTGTTGCTCTTAATGAAAGTACTGATGTCGAGAAACCTACAAAGAGTGTCGTAGTGCATGGGAAGGCATTGGCAAACAGCAACTTCGGTTTCGGTATCGAGGGGGCGGCTTCTCAGTGACGTATCAGAGCAGTGTGACGTCACGGGAAGACAGCAACTGGCGACGTACTGACGGAAAATCTGTCACCTGCTCGTGGTGCACGTAAACAACGATGAGTTAATTGCCGTCAAGTGATCCTGACAGTGATTTCCGCGATTTAGGCTGCATGACGGACGCAGAGCTCGCGAATTAAGAACTGACTTGACTCGTCGGGATAATGTCCATTGCAGTGGAGCTGGCTTGCAGATTCTCAGCGACGAAAACTTTAAAATCAAAATAAAATATTTTATACGTGTTGTCTGACACCGCTGTGTGGAGAGCGTTAACACTGCATACCAAGGAAACGAAAAATGTCCCTTTTGCGATGTTCCAAAATCGTGTCAGTACTCCTTTAAGTCAATGTATGGGGCAGACTTCGCGCCCCCCCCATCTCAGGTGACTTGGGGGGGGGGGGGGGGGCGGTTGCCCCCCTCGTGCGCACGCCTATGAACTCGGACTCTCTTGTTAGTGAAGCGCTATGTGGTAGTTTATGCATGAGCAGATGCCTAGCTACCCAATTATTGGAAAGCGGAGAGCTCGCTGTTTTTCTCCTCAAATGGCGATGACTTGAACCAGAGGATATTGAATACCAGTGCTTGTTATCTGATGTTGAATGCATCTTTGCGCGGGATGCACCATATAATGTGTTCAGGTGAAGTTTCACGAAGGTTTAATCGTGATTATGCGCGTTAATTGTCAGGATAGAGATGTGGCACCAGGCGTCAACGAGGGTGCATCGACGTCACACGGCGCTATAGCTGCTACACACAAATAGACTTCGAGCAAGCTTTCATATATCAATGTGCGATAAAGAATCCCCTACTTCTGTGAAGACAAGTTTCACTTTCGCGTTATACGAATTTCTACCACGGAGCGATCAACAATGTTTTTGTTGTTGTAAAAGCCAGTGCTTACGGCGTTTCAAGCCCAGGGGTGCAATTATGGGCGAATAGGATACATTATTTCATATAAGTTATAGTACCACACTAAATATGTAATGGTATGATGTTACAAAAACACTTTCTCACAGGTAACAGAACAGCAGCGTGAAAAGGAGGGACGCATATTCGAATTCACTTTATTTACTTTGATATCAAAATCATTGATTATGGACGCCTTATAGGTTAGAAAAAAAGACACTCAGAGCAAATGCATGCGGGACAACCACGAGATCCATGTCCCTATAGTGTGATGTTGTATATTTTAGTATCGTTGTTGTCCCTACGAATAAATTGATGCCTGTCTAAATTAGCCTCAGGAAGTTATCTCACAGATCACCAATTCTCTGTTTTTACAGAATTATTAAAGTACTTTAATCGCCATCATCTGGACGCAACTGTTATCCTCGTTCAGCGCGTCTAACATGGCTTGACTATCAAGTGACGAAGCATCAGGAACGGGTGTTTAGTTTTGGCTAAGCTGGTTGTGATGGTCGCTACTCCCCTCGCTGATATGACTTTGCCGTCGGTAAATATGAGGGCTACGGTAACCGACTTCGACCGCCACTGCGACGAACGCTTTTCACACGAGAACGCCTTTATAACTGACTCCACTGATAATTTGCTGTCGCCATTTTCACTAAGCAAGTGGTGTTCCTAAAACAGTAGTTTTCAAACGTCCCGGCGAGATCTCTGTTCATTCCATTTTGTTCTAACCTAAGCTGAATCATTGTACTTCCGGTTTCCACTTCCGGTGTAACAATTCGTTTTCGGCTTCTAGTAACAATTTCTTGGTTCGGTTCCCGTTTGCTCTGCCCGTAATATCCAAGCAAAGGAGCGCCCCTTCGGACAGAAACGATCGTCGACATCGTGGACATCATAGTCCTTCTGAGAAAGTGCTTGAAGAGCCCAACAGAGACACGACCTTCACATTGTGGACATTTTTTGACAGACGAAGATGCGCAGGAGCTTCGCTCTACGTGAATCTCGATAGGGCGTGTTGAACCGGGAGCCGTTGTTTGCAACAGGCACAGTGCAATTTATGCGCTTGCACTTTTTGGCAAGTCCGAAATAACGGGAACACTAATACACGCATGGAACTTATTCAAAATTCATCACACACAGTGACAGCGTGAAGGCATGAATATTTGTGTAATGGTATCCGAACAATGCGGAACACGAACACATCCCTGAAGACACGGAACGGTATACTTGGGAGCCGTGAGAAGCAGTGAGTAAATATTATTACTGCTACAAAAAGAGCCATCACTTCGCAACATTTGTAACGGCGGTGATGGACAGTAACAACACAGAAAGAGTAGTCAACACTATTTCAGACAGCGGCCCATACGCCGTGGAGCACACGCGAATAATTAGGAGCATCGGTCGGACGTTCTGTGTGTATAACTCGGGACCAGTAAAAAAAAATTGAGGCGCTGCGACCTAGTGGTGTGAAGACTGAGGGAAAGAACAGAGCTTGTGGCGTTCCCCCTCCTCCTTTTCGTCCACCACACTCGCGCTTCTCTCTCCCACGTCCTTGTTATGCTATATATTTTAGAAACCTATGCCGTGCATTACTCTATTCCCTCCTCCTTTCCCTCCACGTCAAGTTCACTTTCTTTGGCACCTCCTTGATATACCATACCTTAAAAGGCCATGCAACGATTTACCTCTCCCTTTTTTCGCCCTCCTCGCCCGCATTTTCTCTTTTCCCCACCTTGCTATACCATACTATGCAAGGCTATGCAATGGCAAATCATGGTCTACATCAAACCCAGGACAGCAAAAATGGGCTTCGGGATTTTTATTAGACACTTCGCGTGGATGCGCAGATTAAGCACGAAAAAGCCATAACGTTTCAAATTGTTGGCGATCTTAATGCACGACACATATGCTCATAAGTGTATAGTCCTCACGGTTCGAACGCACCAAATATTTCGCCCGCAACACTTGCACGCAACACGTGCACGTGCCTTCGGCAGTGCTATTCAGCAAGGCGGCCTTCGCTACTGGTGATTTCTGCGGCGGTATCAGTCCCTTTTCAAAGATTAATTAAAGATATGTTCAAGTGAACAGCGTAGCAGACGGCGCTCGTGGTTCAGTGTCCTTTGTGCACTTGCGCATCGTCGGCAGAACATTGTAAGCTTCCATATCTCGCGTTCAGCACTCACGTGATACTGTTAAAAAAGGACACTTTGTACATTCCAAAGTGTGTTCGGCGAAAGCGTCTGGCCATTCCACTGACTATGGCACGTCTTTTATTGCGATAGCAATTATATGGACACTCTCGGCTGATTTTCGCTGTCTTTCGACGCCGTCCGTCGACGCCGTCATTCCAGACCACCTAACGAGGGTTTGAACCAGTGACCCCTCGCTCCGCAGCGTGCTAGCCAACACAGCTACACGCCATGCACGTACCATCGATATAACGGCGAGCTGTTCATATGCACCATTTGCCGCTCGCGGTACGCAGATCTCGGAACAGCTTGAGCGTGTTTTCTATCACGCAACGCTCTTTTACAGTTTCTTTCAAATTGAAAACTGCCCTTTAGATGCGCAAGAAAACGTGGCTCCCTTCTGTACCACTCATGATGTAGAATGAAAGAAAAGAACACCGGGCACGCGTCAGACGCCACCGCGTGGCAGGAGACGCAGAGGGGTCATTCCACGTGCCGCAGTTTAAAAGAAAAAGAAGTATCAAACAGCGTCGAAAAGTCATATAATCATATAATCAATCCTTGGCCAATCCCCCCTGAGTGGGTATGAGCCATGTCAGAGGACACAGTAACAACAGCGTCCGGCTTTTCCATTGTGGACACTCGCAGCGCGTTGCTCAAATACAAACACGTAACAACTGCGCCAGTTGTTAGTTCGCGTTGTCCTGTGCATACCTATGCGTCCTTTTCGAGCGTCCTTCTTTGTGCTGCGGCGGCGCGTTGCGAATATCGAGCTGCTTGTTGTTCTTCGCGTGACAAACTAATTTCTTGCTATCGCATTCATTGCTTCGCCCTTAGTGGCGAAACTGTGACTTTTTTTCTTTTACACTCTCAGTGGGATAACAAACAAACCGAATGTGTGCGTGTTTTCTTTTTTAATTTTTTACCGCGAATCGCAGCGAGACGCGAGACTAATCTTGTTCGCATGCGTTTAGTATTTTCTCGCGCTTTGCGCATCGTGCAAACGCCATTCCGCGTTCCAGCGCTTAAATTGACGGACCCTTTGTAAATTCGAAAGTGTATTCCGTGAACGCCTGTGTCCATTGAGACGGCGACGGTCAGAATGATTGCAAACGCTGGGCACAGCGACGCTGCGCAAGCAAAGCGCGAGCGCTGTAGAGTCCGACGCGAACCGGCGTCCGTTTGCGCATCCCGGCGGCCACCTGGTTCCGTGCCAGAGCTCGAATGGACGGACGGACGGACATGGACGGATGGACGGACAGACAGGCGGACAGACAGAGAGAGGGACGGACGATCGGAGAGACGGATGGACGGACGGACAGACGGACGGACGGACAGACGGACCGACGGACGGACGGATGGACGGATGGACAGACAGGCAGACAGACGGACGGACGGACAGACGGACGGACAGACGGACATATGGACGGACGTACGGATAGACGGACGGACGGACGGACGCACGGACGGACGGACACCGGACGCCGGACAGACACCGGACGGACACCGGACGCCGGAGAGACACCGGACAGACACCGGACGGACACCGGATGGACGTGAGCATGAGACGTTAAAGGCTTTCGCCTTAAAATTGCAGTGGTCTACTTCCACGACTCAACTAGCTAAAGTTTAGCGTTGCTGGTCCCACTAGGAATGCGCCAACTAACGCTTTCAACGTCTAGTTTCAATGAAAGTGACGTCTGTAGTGTAACGCGAGGGCCGGCGTCACATTATACAGTGAGCTACCCTTTAGACGTCATTGTAGTCAACGTGCCTGGTAAGCCCGCTATATGCACACCACTACTCGAATTACTCAAAAATGTCGTCCACCTGTGAACACTTGGACGAAAAACATCATAAGCAGCTACTCGCTGAGCATTTGACATGAAATTCATTCACAAATTTAGTGGTATGTGCCGGAATCCTATTTAATGTAAGCGCCGCTTACAGCTCGACCAATTCTCAGAGCCTTTAATGCTATTTCTATGGCAGTTGTAAGCACTGAGGCCGTTTGGTCGAAAGAAATAAGCAGTCGCTTGGTTGGAGTACATGTCGCTTTTCCAGAGGCCACTCACATTACCGAGATAGTTCCCACGAAACCCAGCTCAAGTTTCTTGACGTATTTGGTTAGAACATTACTATATAGGGGTCCGTCAGTTTGACAACGGCTCCAATTACTCGTAGGTGCCAGGTCTGCTACCTATGACCCCGGTCTTATCCCACTCTGTCGGGAAAAACTGCAGATCTTGTTGCCAACAGAGAGCACGCATCTTGAAGTGAATCTTAAAGGAATGTTGTACCTTTCAACGACGTGCCACGCTCGGGTGCTACTTTGCCATGACGCGTATGAACGTCCAGTGGTGAAATACCAGGAAACGTGTCCTGACACATAAACACCAAGATTGCTTAGCGTACGACACCATGAAAGCTCAAACTATCGTCCCCTGTTTTGGACCAGCCATGCTATTGCTCAATTGTGTGAGCGATAGCACTGCTGTCTCGTGAGAAATTGGTACGAAAAAAAAATCGACGCATATCCACGGAGTGAATGATGATGAGTGGGCGAAGCTCGGGGAGGTTCATCGGTAAAAACCGTGAATCTTTCGGGAATCTTGCCCAGTACATCATCAAAGACGTGACAAACACTGTGTGTATATATTAAGAAATTTTATTTATTCGTGAGCCGTGATTTTTCCGTTTTTCGTACTGGAGCCGTGTTTTCTTCGTTGGTCGTGAGCCGTGGTGGTTACCGTTTACATAAGGCGTGGCTTCCGTTCCGCCTTCATTATAACGGCTTTATGGTAGGTGAAGTGGAGGGATAGGGGTTCTTGGATGGGATCGTAGTGGGAAGTTCGCAAAGACATGCAAGCAAGATCAAGGAATGGAGTCAACCTGGGCGACTGTTTTCTATTCAGCGATGCAGGTTCCTCGGATGGTTGTGGGTTGCATGTGTACGAACGATTCACGTACTAGTTAAGCAGCACCGCGGCGCCATCTAGTGATCATTCTGAGACCTAGAGGTGGCTACTACGACGACGGACGACGACTACGACGACGCCGGACTAGCCTACGCCTTAAGGAGCTTGGCCCCTAAAAAATGAAGCTGATAACTTGTAGCCAGAAAAAAAAACACAGCATATTCACGGAGTGAATGATGATGAGTGGGCGAAGCTCCGGAGGTACGTCGGTAAACCGTGAATCCTCCGTAAATCTTGCCCAGTCGATCATCGTGTAAAGACGTGACAAACACTGTATATTCATGGCGACTTGCAGCTCACTTTAATTTTACATGTACGCGGTGAACTGTTATTGTTTAATCACGCACAGCAGAAATCTCACACCGGCACTACCTTGGAGGTCAAAAATCCGGTGCATATATATGCGGGGTGGCCAGTCAACGGTTGTGCAGCGCGAGCAGTCGGTTTTTGTCAATCAAGAAACGCGCTACCAGATGCTGCCTGCGTCGGCATCGCGAGGCGAGAGAGAGGGGGGGACCGCAGGAGCGGGTCCTGTCGGCGAGCGCGCGCTGCAGCAGCTTTCCGAGCCCTCCGCTATAACAGCGCCATCTATCATCTTTAATCATCAACGTATACGAGAAACCACTAACGCCATCTAGTGATATCATTTCCAAGGACATATACACGCACCGCCATCTAGTGATATTATTTCCAAGGACATATACACGCAACGCCATCTATTAAGCAATTCATAAACTAGAGGTGGCTACATACTACTACAACTACTACAGAGGAGGGAACGACCCACACCCTGAGGAGCTTCGCCCTAAAACTTGAAGAAAGGTGGATACTGGATTCAAGATGGTTGGTTCGGGCGCAGCACTCGTATGCCTTTACTTATGGCGCGGCTGATAGTTCTTTGGCAGTCAATGCTTCTGCGCGCACCCGTCTTTCTTCATCGCAGCTTAGGGCACATAGTGGTCTTTTGTAGAATCATTGTCACCATCACTTTCAGGACGGCGGAAAACCAGCAAGGCGGCAGGCATCTGCGCAGCGCCATGCTGACCATCTGCAATAGAAAGCTCTTTTGACACGAAACATTGCAATCGCTCATTGCACAGTTGCTGTTATGATCTTGTGTGATAAAAATATAAGGCAGCTTCGCACTAGGGGTGCCAAGTCTCGAGGAAGTGCGGAGATGTGCGGCCTTCTTCGTATTTCTTTATTTTTCTCTTTCTTGCTCTCTCCAATTTTTTGTTTTTTCTCTCATCTCTGTGTTTTTTTCTGTATTTTTTTTGTCTGTGTTAAGTTCTACTCTTTCTCTCTCTCTCTCACTTTTTTCTTTCTTTTTCTTTCTCTTTCTATCTTTCTTTCTCTTTATTTCCTATCATTGTCTCGCTATCTCCTCTCGATTGCTGTCAATTTCTTGCCTATGATTCTCGCTTTCTCTCCTACTTCCTCTTTCTACATTTCTTTCTCTCAATTTCTCTCCTATTCTTTATATGCTATGCTTTACTATCTCCGCTCCTCCTTTCCATTCTGCTCACCCTCATAACTCTCCTCCTGAAGCTCACTTAGCTTTCTACCGTATTGATACACGATACTGTATAGGATATGCTATATATGCTACTCAACAATAAACCATATTCATATTATCAATCAGGTGATAGAGAAATGCTTGGAATACATCCAACCCCTATACATAGCCTTCATAGATTACGAGAAGGCATTTGATTCGGGGGATTTATCAGCAGTCATGCAGGCACTACGGAATCAGGGCATCGACAAAGCCTCCATAAACATACTGGAAGAAATCTACAGCGGATCCACAGCCGCCATAGTCCTCCATAAAGAAAGCGACCGAATCCCAATAAAGAAGGGTGCAAATGAGTTCTGCGGAATCCCGCAAGGTGGCGGAAGGGTTAATAAAAGGAAAATAGACAACCACCCGTTTGTAGCACGCAGCCACAAGGAAATCCGTACGGATTTCTCAGAAAGAAAAGCTTCTTAGTTGCCGAAAAATTCGTCCTGGTCCGGGACCCCGGACCAAGACCCCGGACCAGGACGAATTTTTCGGCAACTAAGAAGCTTTTCTTTCTGAGAAATCCGTACGGATTTCCTTGTGGCTTCGTGCTACAAACGGGTGGTTGTCTATTTTCCCTTTATTAACCCTTCCGCCACCTTGCGGGATTCCGCAGAACTCATTTGCATTATTTCTGTCCATGTGCTTCGAGTTGTCGATGGATTCGCCCTCGCGCTGCCAATTCCTAGCTTCCTGGTTAGCTCAATTGGTAGAGCGAGCGCCCCGGATAGGCGTTGGTCCCGACCCCGGACCAGGACGAATTTTTCGGCAACTAAGAAGCTTTTCTTTCTGAGAAGTCCGTACGGATTTCCTTGTGGCTTCGTACTACAAACGGGTGGTTGTCTATTTTCCCTTTAATAAAGAAGGGTGTAAGACAGGGAGACAATGATCTCTCCAATGTTATTCACCATGTGTTTACAGGAGGTTTTCTGGGCCCCTAGATTGGGAAGAGTCAGGGATAACAGTTAATGGAGAGTATCTTAGTAACCTGCAATTCGGGGATGACATTGAATTGATGAGTAACTCAGGCGACGAATTGCAGCTCATGATTACTGAACTGGATACGGAAAGCAGAAGAGTAGGTCTGGAAATTAATATGCATAAAACTAAAGTAATGTCCAACAATCTCGGCAGAGAACCGCGCTTTACGATAGGTGGCGAGACACTGGAAGTGTGAAGGAATACGTCTACTTAGAGCAGGTAGTAACCGCGGAGCCGAACCATGAGAGTTAAAATAACTAGACGAATAAGAATGGGATAGAGCACATTCGGCAAGCATTCTCATATCATGAATGGTAGTCTACCGCTATCCCTCAAGAGGAAGGTATACATAACAGCTGCATTTTACCGGTACTTACCTACGGAGCAGAAACCTGGAGACTTACAAAGAGGGTTCAACTTAAACTGAGGACGACGCAGCGAGCGATGGAAAGGAAAATGATAGGGTGTAACCTTAAGCGACAGGAAGAGAGCAGAGTGGGTCAGGGAACAAACGGGGTGTTAAGGATATCATAGTTGAAATCAAGAAGAAGAAATTGGATATGGGCCGGGCACGTAGCACGTCGGCAGGATAACCGCTGGTCATTAAGGGTAACTGACTGGATTCCAAGAGATGGCAAACGCATGAGGGGGGAGACAGAAAATTAGGTGGGTAGATGAGATTAAGAAGTTTGCAGGTATAACGTGGCAGCAGAAAGCACAGGACCGGGTTGATTGGCGGAACATGGGAGAGGCAGTGAGCGTAGTCAGGCTGATGATGATGATGATGATGATGGGCTATGCTATGTTTTGTCAGCGTGCCTGCATTGCCGAGTGATTAAGATGCTCGCCTTCGGATCGTGGGTACGCGGGTTCGAGTCCCGCCAGATTTTCTGTTTTTATGATTTTCTGTTTTTTCTGCATCTTCGTTTCTTTCTGTCTCTTTGTTTTCTTCTCTCTCTTCCTCTTCCTCTGTACTCGTTCTCTCCTCTCATTCATCAGGGTTACTGCAGGCCTCTTGGGAGAAATCGGCGCACGTGTTTTGGGAGCGGAGTACAAGATGAAAAAGAGGACTGAGGGGAACAAGAAGACGAAGAGAGCATGTGTCGATTCATAATGATGATCATTTCTGTTCGCACTACACGGCGCAATGCTTTAATATCTTATTCTTGGCCGTGTATATGAAAATTTGTTATGCACATAAGACTACGTTACTTTTTCAAAGGAAAGAGTAGCTGCAGGATGAGCTCATAAGCCAAGCAACGCGAAAAAACTTAGAAATTGGATTTTGACTATGGTGCCACAAGAAGTCCTCTACCTGAAAAAAAGAAAAGAGGGTCACATCTTTAGTGGGTTTCCGTGATACAAATAAAATCCGTGATACAAATAAAATGAACCCAAGAAACATGTGGGAAGCTACAAAGCCACCAAAGAAATGCCAGATCCGCTGCATGAACCGTGGCTTCTGTAGATAACGCGGCTTAAAGAAACTAAAATTCCGTCTATAAAGGTGTACTATTGATCGGCAAACAAGGCTAAGAAACAAAATAAAAGAACTGCATTGCGAATATAGCAGAAGTATCAAACATAAACATATAAAAGTAATTTTTGCTTTTGCTTCCTTTAATCATACATAGCCTTTGGGGACACATTAATATACAATCTTGATTTGACGAGCTGCATTGTGAGACAAACTTGCACTGTGCATGGCATAAAATACTTCTACTAATCGAGGGGCGCGTGCGGCAAAGCTAAAAAAATTGATTATTAGAATCATTCGATGATACCACTTGAATTTAGCTAGTGGACCTTTGTTTTTCAGTATTCCCCTAAAGTATGTCGCACAGAACGAAGGAAAGAAAATGTCTTCAAATAAAAGCTCGACCGGTGAGCTCTCAGTCATTTTAACAATGCAACATCGTCCACTTAATCGCAGGCTGCAATATCTCCTACTGCTTGTTTCCCGTTGATACGATATGGAAACTGCTTGCTTGGTTTCCACATACAGTGAAACCTCGGTGATACGAATCTCGCGGGACCACCAAAGATATTCGTATCATCCGAAATTCGTGTCACCAGAAAACATGGAAAATTAGCACGCGACAACAGAAAGCTGGCGCACGTTTTTGTTTATTGTTTCTCAGGGCCACAGCAACGTCATGAACAGCACTGAATCATTGCCAATAAAGATTTTAGATGTCAACGATCTTATGTACTTGTAAATATACGGCGCCTGTGCGCTTGTGTAATTAGCGAACCAAATGTGTTGTTACCCATGGCAGCTAGTAGCCCCTTCCAAGTCATAGTACGTTTTTTAACATAACACCAGAGCACTACAACGAAAGTGACCTAAGGAACGCTTTGCACGCGATTGTGGAAGGCCAGAAATTTTGAGAACCGCTGGCATTTGTTGTTCTTTTCTTATCGCGGTGGCGTTGGGGATGTTTTTCGGGAGATCTGTGCCTGTACAATTGGGCTTGCTCAAAATTCAGGAGTCTCCCGTGCAAATCGGAGCGTGGGTAGGTGCGTGTGCGTGCCCGCGCTATAGGGTTGCCGTGCCCGCGCGGGATTACCTTTTCTTCCGCGACAGCGCGGGTAGTTCCTGTTCGTACCTGCGTGGTAGCTTACGTTCGTATCAAACGTCGCGGGGTGTAAATCGGTTCGCAACAACCGCACTCGATTACATTGCAGGCTAATGGGCCTTGGCCGGTACCACAGAAAAATTCGTATCACCCCGAAATTCGTACGAGCCGTGATCGTATCACCGGGGTTCCACTGT
>JALIZH010024205.1:0-11454 GCA_030522465.1 Rhipicephalus appendiculatus
ACAAGAGTTAAACACAGGACAGGCGCTGTCCTGTGCTTCTTAATTCTTTGTCATCGTCCCGTGAGCGCTGCATCAACCGAAGATCTCTCTGACCACTTGCACTAAGCAGATGTGCGACAAGTGCAGTTGTGAATGAAAGTTTGGAGGAGACAGGTGCTATGAAGGTGTTCTTTTTTTTTTTTTTTTCATTTCTTGCAGCTGAGATGTGAGAGTCATGGTAATGATGCTATACTAACAGAATGATGCATACCAGGGAAATTTGAAGTAGAACACCAAATATAACAACAATCACTTGAAAGTGCATTGTCACGTCGCTGCATACCTGGTCGTTAGGGGTTGTAGGAACTCTGATCAAAGTCTTAAGTGCCAAAATTGCGTCCTTGTAACGTAAACTCGAGACTACGTTTTTGTAACGTGAACTTGAGATAGCAGAAACGAAAGGGCCATTACTAAACTCTGTTTCATACATAGCAGACAATGCTGTGGAGGTTAGACTTCTTGCAGTAGATTTGTTTGCACCAGGAAGTAGTTAATTCTAGGTGGCAGTGTCCTGTACCATTTGGTCTATACGCCATGTCACTGCATCCTCCAGAAAAAAAAACACGCACACAAAAAATCGAACTAATGAATTTGACGGTGTCCTTCTGTGACAGCATTTCGTGCTACGTTGACTGCACGGAACCTTCTTGAAAGTGTACTTGCCAATACGGAATGGGTTTAACCCTCTGTAATCCCTTTTATGGAATGTGCATATTGCCACTTGGCTGGTACAGACTCTAGTTTAAGCTGTGCAGCACAGTTTGCGAGACAAAGTACAGACGTGGAGTGTCTGTATTGACTTGTTTAGTCTATTTGTCGCTCTTTATTTCAACTTGATGGATGCCTCTAACGCTGCGTTGTCCACTTTTTCAGTGCCAGTGGAACAGAGTATGCCAAAGAGTACCAAGAGAAGGAATTGGCGATGCTGAAGCAGGTGTGTTCCCACCGTCCGTGTATGTCGTGGATTGAACCGTGTGTGTTAAACGGGTGTCACTCGGTCATATGCAATCGTGATTGAGTTCCTTGATTTTCACAACCTGGCTTATGCCTGCACCTGATAGCCGAAATATCTAGCAACAAAAGAAAGTGATCAGAGGTCAACATAGCGACGTCAAAAAGGTGACTTAGAAGCAAGGAGTTTGCCGTAACTGTGAAAAATCCAAATGTGCACTGAATGCGGGAATCCAAATGGGAAAACGCTGCATCATGCATTCCTGGGAGTAGCTGAAGATGAGCAGATTACGATTGTCCTCCCATAATGACCCATAATAAATTAGGTACAGTAGAACCCCTATGACACATCATTGGACGGGACCGTAAAGAAGGAACATAAAGCCGGGAAATGGAAGAACTGAGAAACAGAAATAACTAGAAATAGATTTTAGTGATGAACTCCACAGAATTTTTGTTTTTTGACGCTTATATTTGAAAGTAACCTGCAATTCTGCCTGGTGCGTTTGCTCACACCCGAACCGCACAAAAAGTTTTTCAAGCACCTGCATTGACACATGTTTTCTATAAGTAATGCGCTGCAATGGCACGTTATTCTACAGCATGTAAACAAATTAGATGAGTGGTTTGGGCTCACTAGTGGTACCTCATGAAACTGAGCTTGCCCAGACTAGTCTAGATGTATCAGTGACCATTATCAGTTATGATAAAGAAATTTTGATCCAGATCGGGCCCAGTTGGGATCAAAAGTGACCATGGGATGCTGGTGTTGTTGGGCTGTGCGGAACTTTAGCGTTGGTCACCTGTGAGAGCTGCGAGCATATGGTTTGGGCTACATTAGAATGATGGTGTATAATGTAGTCTTAACTGATTGTAAAAAAGCCAAACCTAAAGTGATGGTATCTTTGTTTGAAAATTTTTACTATTTTACACCGTAACTGCAGCATGACAACACTCGGAGCTCACATTGCTTGAGGATTATGAAAGAAGCTCGTCGTCACGTCATAAAACTTGAGTTACCACAAATGCGATAAACTTTTGTCTTGTACAATACATTGTCTCCTTTGTATGTCTAAAATGCCTGATGTCCAACATTATTTGTACCTGAAAGGGGTATTTGAATAAAGGCCTTTGGCAAACGCTGGTAATTCTTTTCGTGGTGTCATTCTTCGATGTTCAGAATAGCGCATAAAACAGAAGACCTATAGAACAGACACGGAAAACACTGACCCGTAACAAGGCTTTTTGTCACAACTGCGCAATATACTTCATGCATAGTATGTAACAAAGGAAGGAATGGACATGTCGAACATAGTTACCATAAGCCGTGAGATTGCTTCCACGATTACTATGCTTCCACGATTACGTGAGATTGCTTCCACGATTACTATGCCAAGTGGGCATGCAAGTAACTGAACCTGTTCTCGCTCTTTTTTATTACAGAGAGATTGCAGGCCTGCATACGCTTGTGCAGTCTAGCTATTTCGAAAGCCTTGAGAAATTTTGTCATCGGTTTAATAGTGTTTCATGGGTACTTCTTTTGTCGCCTATTTATTCATCATCCTTTCCCTCTTTTGATATAAACCACGCAAATATGTACTATTTTGCGGTTGTGACAAATGAACCTTGGTGCGAGTCGGCGCTTTTGTCTGGGTTCTTCTTTCACCGTTCTTCCGTCTTTCATGCTGTTCTAGAAGCATCTCCAAGTGATGACTTTATTGTTGTTATTCTTCCTTCTTTTTGTCGCCGACCAGATGGACCCGGTGGACCGGCCAGGCCCGTCGAGGGGTGCCGGTGATGCGGAGGGCGACGAGCTCACCGCGGTGGCAGGCTCGCAGGCCAACCAGTTCTCCGCCCTGTCGGATCTGGTGGTGGAGAGCACCCAGCAGGTTTATGCCACCTACTGCCAGAGGGCGCACGTGCCGAACATGGACCTGCCGATCATGGAGTGCAAGGAAGACGTGAGTGAAGCGCCGCCTGTAACCTGCGTGGCAGTTCCGATCTTCTTTTTGGAACAGCTGGGTGATGGGAAGAAAGAAATTCTCTCATAACTTATCTTTGACGATTGTCTATAAGTTATGCGAGATCAACGCACATTGTCAGCCCAAGGAATTCACTGTGCATTCCCTGCTGCTATCTGCTTTTATGGTGGCAACGTCTTGGTCATTTAATCTCAATACAACGACTGAATTGTCTGCCAGTTTTTTATGCAGTTGCAACCTTTCGAATACGTGTCGTACTTCGGCATTAAACTCAAAATTCTAGCTGCCTCTAGATTAGAGTGTGAAATGAGGCGTGTTTGGAAATAAAGGCCATCTGAAGCAAAAATTATTTCTCTTATGTGAGAGTGTACGGATGTATTTTTTTTCGTGTGCGAGAGTGTACGCACTTAATTCAGGGGTGGAACAGCTGCGCCATTTGCGCAATTGGGCTCCAAATTCGTTTACCTGCGCCATCCTGCGCCGAACCACCCCTGTTGCGCCAAACTCGTTTATCAGCGCCGTACTGTGCCGTAACACCCGAATTTAGCTGCAAGGTGCGACAGTCATCAAGACCCGTGCCCGAAAACGTGGCTGAAACATCGTGTTTTCGGTTTCACCTAAATGGTTGTGGTTTCGTCAAGGCAGTGATCGCACGAGCAGTAGCTGTGAACTTGATTGTAAGGGTTCGCTGGCGATCGCTGGCGCGCGCTTTCTCGGCAGTCATCATCGTGTATAGCTCGTAAACCCATCTATGTGATGTTCTCTCAACGAAAAGAGCATTTCTCGATGCCCGGCGCGGCAGTATCCTCGTACACCAGCGTTTTGTAGAGTTACGCGATATCGGATCCAGGAGCTGCCTGCATTACTTCGTATAACATTAGAATTTATTGCTATCGCAATCGTTGCTTCACCCTCGCGGAGAAACTTAATTTTTATAACTTCCTGTCAGCGTTCAGAAAAGAGACGAAGGATAATGGTAACTGTGCTCAAAAGAAATTGAGTGGTGTCCGGTTCCTGGAACAGCCTAGCAAATACAGCATAGACCGCTTATAACGTAAGTCGCCGGAGTCGCGAATATCCGCACTATAAGCGGTACCGCACTATAACCAAAACAACATTTTTGAAAGGCTGCGCGTGTGCAAAACAGGACCAATTAAGAGACAGCCGCGCGATTCCGACTATCGGGGCATGCGACTGTGACGTAAGTTTGCATCCGCTTAAGTTTGAAAATGTTGAACGGTTAGCATCCGCGGACCTGCGGTGCCGACATAACAAACGCGCGCAAAAAAAAAAAAAAAAAAAAAAAAAAAAAAGGCGCCGTAACGGAAAGACGCCAACTAACTTTTCGTATCTCCTCAGTTATGCGGAGTTCGCCGCGATACCACAATGCACAGAAACTATACGTCAAACGGCAATTGAAGTTTCCGCACGCTTTCGATTTTCCGGGCGCGTGCGCGATGTCGAAAACAGTGGCGACCACGAACCGCCACACGAGTGTTACACACACAGGCCCTCATTTTCGTCGAAGATGTAAGGGGCACCCATTCTAAATGCAACAAGTGCGAAATGTTCCATTTACTCGGCGCCAAACCGCAACTTTGATAGTCCGCGGCCACCACCGACGAGGCAGCTAGCGTTCGTTAGGCCTAGCGCGTGCGTTGCGATGTGGCATGCTGTCGCGAGACGCTTGCCCAAGAAACGCGGAGATCGGGCGTAGAAGAGATCGCTTTCACGCGTGCCCTCGGTTTAGCTCGTGAGTGCGAAATTATTTTCCTGCATAGAACGAACCAACTAGCCCCTCAAGACATCCTGATCAACGAAGTTTCGGTTCGCGGTCGGGAGAACAGCCGCCGCAACTATCCTGAAAAAAAGTCTTCCAAGCTTGTAAGTCCGCCTGTTGGTCGTCGAAGGCGAAAGCTCGAACGCGTCTCAAAGCATTGTCACTAGCGCGGTGTTCGACCTCGCACGCGCGAAATCTGCGCTCTACGACGACGCAAACAGCGGTGAACGCGGGCGCCCGTTCGTGGCGGGGGCGCGCATGACAGGCGGCCGAAGCAAAGCGGCGAAGGCTTCCCGGTCGCGTACCCAACCAGTCCCCCCTCCTCACACCCCCGCATCCGCGTAGGGCAGCTCACACCCACCTCCCCGTAATCCCCCCACCCCCCTTCTTTCACCCCCCCTCGCGCCTCGGTCATTCTTTCCGCGTCCCCTCCTCCGTAACGCTGTCGTCGCTCTCTCCCCGGCCGGCGCACCTGCGCTGATAACCGCGTCGACCCCTCGCTTCTCGGAGGAGTGGCCGGCAACCGCATTATAACCGGTCTTTCATCTTGGGGGACTGCACAATAAGCGGTATGTGTATACATGGAGTCCTATGGGAGGGTAAATGGGAGTAAAAAAAACCGCATTATAGCCGGTCCTGCACTGTAAACGGTTACGTTATAAATGGTCTGCGCTTACAGGTGCACAGGGCTGCTCGTCGAGGCTCTGAGCACAAGCGCGTATTCTCGTTGATTTCGCCGCTGTGCTCCGTTATACCGCGCTTGTAACCTCGGCGGTTGACGCTCGCGCGTTCAGGTTAAAGAAATGGGCGGCTGTACATAGCTAAAGAAATAGGTCAGAGTTGCACCTCGAGGGGTAAGAAATGAATGCGATTACACCAAATTGTAATATTATACGAAGTGAGGCTGGCAGCTAACTCTTTTGGATCCGATCTCACGCAACTCTACAAAATGCTGGTGTAAGAGGATACGGCCATGCCGGGCAGAGCAACAGTTTTCGCACAGTCTTTCCGCGATGGGGAGCGCAGCACGTCGAAGTATATGTGAGCCGCCCGCTGATGGCTGCCGAGCTAGCACGTGCAACAGCGCTTTAGAAGCAAAGTTCACAGTTGCTGCCCGAGCGACACCCCCCTCCCCCCTCCCCTCGCGTCTTTTTGTGCTCGTTCAAGACGGGCGGGGTGTTTCCTCTCTGCTTCGACGGCAAGCCTCCCGAGCTGGGTGATGTGATTGCAGGCGCCCTCCGAGCGACAGAGATGGGCCGGCTCGTCATATCTCTGCTGCAGCCGCGTTCGTCGACCCCGCTAGGGCGCATTTACTCGCGGGTAGAACATACGATGGGCGGGGGGCATGTTATCAATAGACTTTATGCGGGATATGACGGCAACGGCGACGGCAAAAATCCGCCGACAGTGCCCATATTGCTATCGCAATAATAAGGCTCTTGCACAATTTGGCTTAGTGTTTGAAAAAAAAAATGCAGCATTCGACAAATGTTGCTTCACATGTGCTGTGAAACGGGGTGACATCTGCTTTGAACGTTCTTTCTGACTGCTCCAAACTTGCTCCAAGAGGCTGTTCTGGCTGCTCCAAGCCTGCTACAAAAAGCACTTTTGCCTGCTCCAAGGACTGCTCCCAAACCCATGTACCCTGTTCCACCCCTGAAAGGTCTTTCTGGCTGCTCCAAGCCTGCTCCAAAAGGTCTTTCTGGCTGCTCCAAGCCTGCTACAAAAAGCACTTTTGCCTGCTCCAAGGACTGCTCCCAAACCCATGTACCCTGTTCCACCCCTGTTAATTTTATCTGTATGACAGACAGACATAATTATGTCCGTATAGGAGAGCATATGCACAGTACTCACAGATTCAGATGTGAAATGTTTTAGTATTGCCACACGCGTTTCTTGTCACAACCACGTGACAGTATAACGACTGGTATGCACAGTTGCTTGAGATAACCAAGTCATGTCACAATGAATGTGGTGTCTAAAGATAGTGTTGGCTCTGGTCTACGCGTTCAAGTTTAAATTATGCCGATATGACTCTAGCTGAAGACGATGGAAATGAAAGTATGTGCGTTACTTAGCCCTAAATTGTCCTGTTTCAATCTATGAGTACTTTACATAATTTTGCCTGTATTAGAGAGTGTACGGACATCATATAGTCCGTATGAGATAGCTTATAGATGCAATTTTGTCGGTATACGAGAGCATACAGATGTAAAAGGAATTGTTTGTCGTATGCACATACATAGACATGCCCAGGTTCTGCCTGAACTTTTCTCATTGTGAATGCCTTTAAGACTTAAGATATGTTTCGTTGTGTGGGCAGATACTGCGGATGATCGAGACGTACTCGGTGGTGGTCATCCGCGGCACCACGGGTTGCGGCAAGACGACGCAGGTGCCCCAGTTCTTGCTGAACCACTGCGCCTCCACGGGCACCCACTGCAACATCGTGGTGACGCAGCCGCGCCGGATCGCAGCCATCAGCGTGGCGCTCCGCGTCTGCCAGGAGCGCCACTGGACGCCTGGCAGCATCGTCGGATACCAGGTGCGATGGAGACTCCCTCCACCAGATCGCCTGCATTTCTGCCATCTCCACTATAACCCTTTCAGGGGCCGTGTGTACAACTGTGCACTTAAACTTCGGAGCTGTGTTTGCTGGAAGCGAGTGCAATCAAAAAACAATCTGTGCATGCCTTGCATTTTGGGCCTTATGCTTGGTTCTTTTTATGCAAGGATGGAAGCTTACTGATTGCAGGATAATTAGATATTTAATCACAGGCTAATTAACATTAATTACTGAAACTCGGGTGGAACATCACATTCCTTCATTTTCTTGGAATGTAATACTGAGTGCCTTGGAATCATGTAGGGGTGGAACAGCTGCGCCATTTGCGCCATTGTGCGCCAAACTTGTTTACCTGCGCCATCCTGCGCCGAGCCACCCCTGTTGCGCCAAAGTCGTTTATCAGCGCCATTCTGCGCCGTAGCACCCATATATAACCGCAAGGTGCGACAGCTATCAAGCCCCGTGCCAGAAAACGTGGCTGAAACATCGCGTTTTCGGTTTCATCGAAATGGTTATAGTTTCGGTTTCGTCAAGGTAGTGATCGTTCGAGCATCAGCTGTGAAATTCGATCCTAAGGGTTCGGTAGTGATCGCTGGCGCGCGCGCTATCTCGGAAGGCATCAGCGTGTACAGCCCGTAAACCCGTGTACGTGCTGTGCTCTCAGCAAGAAGACACTGTGTAAAAAGAGCGCCTCTCCCTGGCGCTGCAGTATTCTCTTACACCAGTGTTTGTAGAGTTACACGATATCCGATCCAAGTTAGCTGCCAGCATTATTTCGTATAACATTACAATTTATTGCTATCGCATTCATTGCTTCCCCCTTGCGGTGAAACTGATCTTTTTATAACTTCATGGCAGCGTTCAAGTATGACGGTAACAGTGCTGAAAAGGAGTGGGGTGCTGTCCGATTACTGGAACATCCTAGCAAAGACTGCTCATCCAGGCTCCGAGCACACGCGCGTACTCTTGTTCATTTTGCCGCTGTGCTCCTTTATACGGCGCTTATCAACTCGGGTGGATGACGCTCGCGCGTTCAGGTTAAAGGAATGGGCGGCTGTACATAGCTAAAGAAGTCACAGTTGCACCGTAAAGGGTAAGAAATGAATGCGATAGCAGTAAATTGTTATCTTATACGAAGTGAGGCTGGCAGCTAACTCTTTTGGATCCGATCTCACGTAACTCTACCAAACGCTGGTGTAAAAGGATACAGCCACGCCAGGGAGAGTAACGCTTTTCGCACAGTCTTTCGGCGTTGAGCGCAGCGCGTTGAAGTATATGCGAGCCGCCCGCTGATGGCTGCCGATTCAGCACGCGCGCCAGCGCCTTTAAAAGCAAAGTTCACAGTTGCTGCCCGAGCTACACCCCTCCCCCCCCCTTTCCGTCGCGTCTTTTCGGGCGGTGTCTTTCCCTCTCTGATTCGGCGGCAAGCCTCCCGAATGGGGTGATGTTATTGCATGCGTCCTCTGAGCGACGGGGATGGGCCGGCTCGCTATATCTCTGCTTCAGCCGCGTTCGCTCGCCCCCCTCGCGCGCATTTACCCGCGGGTAGAACATACGATGGGCAGGGCCATGCGATCAATTTGGACTTTATACGAGACATGACGGCGACGGCAAAAGCACGTGAGAGTGTCCATATTGCTATCGCAATAATAAGGCTATTGCACAATTTAGCTTAGTGTTTGAAAAAAATGCAGCATTGGACAAATATTGCTTCACACGTGCTGTGAAACGGGGCGACATCTGCTCTAAATATTCTCTCAAACTGCTCCAAACTTACTCCAAAGGGCCTTTCTGACTGCTCCAAGCCTGCTACAAAAGTCACTTTTGCCTGCTCCCAGGACTGCTCCCAAGTCCATTTACCCTGTTCCACCCCTGATCATGCCATGCGAAGTTGACGCATTTCCAGACTGAATCATAATTCGTGCCTGAAGGGGATAACTGAACTTCGGTCCGCTGAATGACTGCATACAGTCTTATCTGTAAAGTGAATTTTTTATGTCCCGGCTATATTGGGAACACAGCATTGCACAGCCTTTACAGTGAAGTGTCCGGCATCAAGAAGCATTTTGAACATTTCTAGTGCTTTGTCATAAAGGCGTTTCAATGTAGAACTTAGATATTAACGTCATAGCATTATAGATGGCCTGTAGGTGGGGGGTCATCACCCTGTGACATCTCCCATCTGTAGAAATTTTCTGTAAGAGTCCACAAAATGGTATGTTAATTTTACGGGCTCCAGAGCTGGCAGGCTAGTGTCGTTCGTGACTGGTCAAGTCTGTCAGATTATCATGTGCATTGATATAGACAGTTCACTTCAGGGTTATTTACAGAATTTTGCTCATGGCCCAGTATTTAACTTGGGACTGGTGAACTGCTGCATTGTGTGGTGGCTATTGTGAATTCTTGCCTACGGGGTTGCTGAGCATGTGCTAATGAGAGCCTGAAACTTGGTTCTCCGTGCTCTACTTTAGGGGGGCATTTAAAACTCCCATAGTAAAATCATGTTAGTTCAATCCTCTTTACTTAGGCAAAGGGGACAACTCAGACCTGCCCTCTGTTCTCGGTCCACCGACCTAAGCGTTGGCTACCCTGTCTGATCCTGTTACCCAGTTTATGTGAACCATTTTTCAGGCCGCTTTGTCACGCGTTCCATTGGCATCTGTCTTCCTCTACTGACTTTAAACAGGAGTGTATAAAAAAAAAGACATGTTCACTGGACTGTAGGTCTGTGGTTTAAGTGTAGTCTCCTTCCAAAAAGTCTCCTTCCAAAAAGTGTAGTCTCCTTCCAACCTCGTTTATCCGGATCTTGTTAACTCGGACTCACGGCGCGGTCCCGGCAAAACTGTGTATATTTCAATGGTGTCAGATGCTCATTAATTCGGAGGGATTTAGCCGCGCGCCGGTTAACTCGAACTACTCCGGAGAGCGCAATCGGTACTTCATGCTTAGAATCGCGCAATCTGGGCGGCTTGGAGGCGCAAGCCCTGCTTGCCATCACCGACGGCGGAACCGGAGCTTTGGAGAAACCGAAACTGAACGAACAACTGCAGCAGAATATGATCATGATGATAGTGAATGAGGGGGAAGTGGCTAGGTGGCGCTAGTCACCACCCGGCGGAAGCGCTTGGGCCGCCGGCGCATCCATGTCTATTAAAAGCGCAATGGCGGCACGCATGGACGACGGGACTATGGTGGAACGGGACGATTTCACCGCCACCACAGTGACCACAGCTGCTCGCTACGCCTACGCTGCTGGTTTCTTTGTATTGTGACTTCGCGCGTAGCGTGCGAGCTCGTGCACGTTGCGTTCTACGGCTGTGCTTGTGCGCGTTGCCACCGCCGTCGCGCTTCACAATGATGGCGACCGTCACCGGAGTGGAAGCGGCCACAGCAGCCAGCGACAGCAAGCGTGCGCACCACCACCTGATGGGGTTGAAGAAAATCGTTCTAGCACAAATTCCGTCGACGAGGCGGACAAAAATAACGCAGTTTTTCATGAAATAAAGGTTTGTCTGTGCCGGAGTACATTTTCCTTTTGTTTTCATGGGCCATTCGATAATCCGGAATTCGGTTAACTCGGACATTTTCTCCGGTCCCGTGAGATCCGGGTTAACGAGGTTTTACTGTATAGAGAAAAACGTTTTTTCTCATATTAGTAAATTTGTCTTTCACCATTCCAAAATCACCACGCCTGCTGCAAGAATACACTTGGTAAGTGAGAAAACGCGCAAAAAGAAATGCATGTATTAATGCCACCTTGAAATTCCAGCCCCAAACGCCATGATTTCGTAGATTTTTACAGGGTCTGCTATGTCCTGTGGTGTTTCTAATCGGTAAAAACGAAGTACATTTATCTCTGAGGGGGCCATGGACTTAACAAACCACGTTTCAGGAAATTTCCTTGAGCCAATGACACGAAAATTTGAAAAATGCGCTTTGAAGTCCATGACGTCATGCACGGAGATCTCGGCACAAAATTTAAAAACGAAACTCTCACCTTGATTTTGTCCTCTGTTAATAGATTTCCTCCTCTATTATGATGGTGAAATTAACGAAATTAGAGTGACCAGAGTACAGTTTATCAATCTAAACCGAATCACTGTTTCACGTTAGTGTCCCTAACGCAAAATCGAGTG